>OX403611.1:12500-17500 GCA_948107665.1 Lomographa bimaculata | reverse complement strand
GCAGTCAGGCCATCGGATCCTGGAGCTTTTTTGGGATTGAAAGATTCGACCGCTGACATGAGTTCTGCAGAGGTAAATGGTGGATCATGGTTAAGATTATCATGATCCGTTCCATTTACTTGTTCGGCTTCTGCCCTTATGCGCTTATGTTCCGCGTTGTCATCCTCTTTCTTATCCCTTGGGTAAAATGTTTCAGCCAGCAACTCCGCCGACTCTTTAGGGCTAAGTACTTTGCCGTTCCTTTCAAGTGGCAGATCCTCCTGTCGCTTGGTTGTTCGCCCTATGACCCGGTAAATGCCCTCCCACATTCCTTCTCTGTCCTGTTTCTCACAAAACCCTTTCCAACTTCCAATTTGTGCTTTTTTAGCCTCCTGCTCATACTTTTCTTTTGCTTGCAGGTACTCTTCGACGACCTTTTTTCTTCGGATTGGCGCTGCGCAGCGGACTCTGCGCTTTCTGGTGGCGACATCGTTCTTCAGCATGGCGAGTTCATTGGACCACCACGGTAAGTTAATTTCAGATTTTGGTTTAATTTTAGGGATACTACTATTGCTAGCTTCTATAATCAAGTTTATGTACGTTTCTATTTCCTTCTCTAAGTTAGTTATATGTTCAATTTTGTCAAAATTTATACTGCTTATGTTATTTTCATTTAGCAACTGGGCTATTTTTGAATTAAAAAGATCCCAGTCTGCTTTTCTGGTATTATATATCCTCGTGGTTCTATTTATGTTTATGCCCTTTGATTTATTTAAACGAATTTTGAATTGTATTGTGTTGTGGTCCGAACTCGTCATGCCTTCGTCAACTCTCCAGTCCTCCACCAGGGTCAACAGCCCCGCCGAGCAGGCCGTCACGTCTATGAAACTGCTATATGTTTTTTCACCCCTAATGGTGAAGAAGGTAGGGGTGTTGTCGTCGTTGAGCACCTGCATGCCCATTTCCTCCAAGGCTCCGGCCATTGCTTCCCCTCTATCATCCACTGAAGCGCTGCCCCACCAATTGCTCTTGGCGTTTGTGTCCCCACCTATTAAAATGTTGCGGCAAGAATGTTCTCCAATCCTGCTCAGCTGTTCCAGGTATGGCTCCAATGGTGTCGGGTCTGGTTCAAAGTAAAAGGATACAACGAGGATCTCCCACGCTTTTGTCCTGATTTTTATCACTGTGATGTTAGGCGTGGTAAATTCAGGACATTGGATGACGTCCAGATCATGGTCGAAGACGGCAATTGCTGCTTTGACTGGACCATCAGCAGGTATCGCGCATTGGAATATCCTCGCACCTCTGTACTCCTTCATTCGACCTATCTTTCCAATGTACGGCTCCTGCAGTAGGGCGAATGCCATCTTCTTCTTGTGAGCCTCAAGCATAATCTCATTGGTTGCCAGTTCCTTTCGCTGCAAATTTGCTTGGGCCACGAAGTATATCCTTGCTTCAGCTGAGTCAGGATTTTTGCCAGGGACCACTTTAGCAATACGCTACCGTGGCTCTCGCTAACGTATCCCACTTTCGCCTTATTGGGCACTCTTGGCTAAAAGCGTTGTGGTCCACTTTTTCCATTTTGACGTGTGCACAATTGCAGCAAACCGGGGTTGCACCAGCGAGCCAGTCCGCACACTGTGTCTTTATGTGAGGGCCTCCGCAGTGACTACACTTTTCCACCGTTTCTTTACAGAAACGCCGGCCGTGTCCGTAGCCGAGGCATAGGGAGCATTGGACCAATGGAGACTGGTCCCCGACTCTCACTCTTTGCAGGTCAATATGCAACGCCTCGGCTTCGACCATGCGCTTCCATAATATCGGGGAGACTCTCAACACAACATGACCAGCGTGCGGGTTCCTGGTGCGTTTCTTAAAGGCTATTGCCATCGTGTCTTCTTCTTTTCCAACGTCCTTAAAAATGGCTTTATTTTGGGTCCTTATGGCTTTGAGCACGTCGTCGTCCGAGTTGTGCTGTAGAACATCCTTCAGAATCACCAGGGGATCCTTATTTTTTACGTCTTCTACGTTAAGTTCTTCAGCCTTTCCCAATCTTTCCCGGACCTTCCTTCTCTCTTCTACCGTCCTAAATCCAACAATCACTTTCCTGTCTTTAGCCTTCCTGACTTTTTCCACAAACACGCCCCCCTCCTTAGCGTTAACCGCCTTTCTGATTCGGTTCAGGACCTCCTCACCCGTCTCAGTGTCGTCCTTGGAAGTCACGACAATGGAGTGTAGCGCCGTTTGCTGCGGGAGTTTTTTCCCGCTAGCCCCGGAGAGTACACTCGCATATGATGTCCTCTCCAGCACTTTTTGGTGACTTCCGATTTTTTGCTGCAGATCTTCCATTTTCTCATAATGGTCTTTGATAAGCCTGCCGTGCTCCTCCAGCTTGTTAAGAAGCTCATCGTTTCCGAGGAAATTTTGGGGAAAGGGAGAGACAGCTGCATGCTCTTCCCCTCTCACACCACCCCGTTCCTTGTTCTGACCTTTGAGTGTTCTTTCTGCTTCCGCTTCCTTTACCAACTGGAAGAGCCGGTCCAGAGATGCGATCACGCCCTCCTTAATTTCCGTCTTGGTGTTACGGGAGCTGCTGAGGTGGAGTTTTGCTTTGTTAAGGCAAGCTTTTGCCTCAGCAACTCTGTTTGAGAGAGCGGTTTTCTGCGGTGGGCTTCCCCGCAAAGGAGGTGGGTTCTGTTTCTGCCTCGGGGGGGCCGCCGCCAGAGCAGCAGTGACAGCCTTAAGGGGCGGGCTCCCCGAAGCATCCGTGGATAGTCGCTTGGTAATTTCTTTATTTCCTTGGACCACAGACTGCAGTTTTCGCTTTGGGGGAATAGCCAACGGAGGCCCATTTTTAAGGGGGCTTTTGGGAGAACTGGGAGATATTCTGCCAGATTCCCAGTCGTCTATGCTAGTCCTTACTTTAGACGAAGCTGGTTCTGCCCGCTCCATGGCGTTATTTACGCTCGTTTGCTCGTTGATATTTTTTGTTGGTGTGCGAGTAGCGGCGTACATTTTGAAGGAATCGTCAATATAATAAATAGTAAAAAATAAAAGTTTGTATAAGTTATATAATTATAAACTAGGCTTATCTAGATTACGTTATTTCTCTAAAATAGCAGTGGTTAGGTTAGGTTAGGTTAGGTTAGGTTAGGTTAGGTTAGGTTAGGTTAGGTTAGGTTAGGTTAGGTTAGGTTAGGTTAGGTTAGGTTAGGTTAGGTTAGGTTAGGTTAGGTTAGGTTAGGTTAGGTTAGGTTAGGTTAGGTTAGGTTAGGTTAGGTTAGGTTAGGTTAGGTTAGGTTAGGTTAGGTTAGGTTAGGTTAGGTTAGGTTAGGTTAGGTTAGGTTAGGTTAGGTTAGGTTAGGTTAGGTTAGGTTAGGTTAGGTTAGGTTAGGTTAGGTTAGGTTAGGTTAGGTTAGGTTAGGTTAGGTTAGGTTAGGTTAGGTTAGGTTAGGTTAGGTTAGGTTAGGTTAGGTTAGGTTAGGTTAGGTTAGGTTAGGTTAGGTTAGGTTAGGTTAGGTTAGGTTAGGTTAGGTTAGGTTAGGTTAGGTTAGGTTAGGTTAGGTTAGGTTAGGTTAGGTTAGGTTAGGTTAGGTTAGGTTAGGTTAGGTTAGGTTAGGTTAGGTTAGGTTAGGTTAGGTTAGGTTAGGTTAGGTTAGGTTAGGTTAGGTTAGGTTAGGTTAGGTTAGGTTAGGTTAGGTTAGGTTAGGTTAGGTTAGGTTAGGTTAGGTTAGGTTAGGTTAGGTTAGGTTAGGTTAGGTTAGGTTAGGTTAGGTTAGGTTAGGTTAGGTTAGGTTAGGTTAGGTTAGGTTAGGTTAGGTTAGGTTAGGTTAGGTTAGGTTAGGTTAGGTTAGGTTAGGTTAGGTTAGGTTAGGTTAGGTTAGGTTAGGTTAGGTTAGGTTAGGTTAGGTTAGGTTAGGTTAGGTTAGGTTAGGTTAGGTTAGGTTAGGTTAGGTTAGGTTAGGTTAGGTTAGGTTAGGTTAGGTTAGGTTAGGTTAGGTTAGGTTAGGTTAGGTTAGGTTAGGTTAGGTTAGGTTAGGTTAGGTTAGGTTAGGTTAGGTTAGGTTAGGTTAGGTTAGGTTAGGTTAGGTTAGGTTAGGTTAGGTTAGGTTAGGTTAGGTTAGGTTAGGTTAGGTTAGGTTAGGTTAGGTTAGGTTAGGTTAGGTTAGGTTAGGTTAGGTTAGGTTAGGTTAGGTTAGGTTAGGTTAGGTTAGGTTAGGTTAGGTTAGGTTAGGTTAGGTTAGGTTAGGTTAGGTTAGGTTAGGTTAGGTTAGGTTAGGTTAGGTTAGGTTAGGTTAGGTTAGGTTAGGTTAGGTTAGGTTAGGTTAGGTTAGGTTAGGTTAGGTTAGGTTAGGTTAGGTTAGGTTAGGTTAGGTTAGGTTAGGTTAGGTTAGGTTAGGTTAGGTTAGGTTAGGTTAGGTTAGGTTAGGTTAGGTTAGGTTAGGTTAGGTTAGGTTAGGTTAGGTTAGGTTAGGTTAGGTTAGGTTAGGTTAGGTTAGGTTAGGTTAGGTTAGGTTAGGTTAGGTTAGGTTAGGTTAGGTTAGGTTAGGTTAGGTTAGGTTAGGTTAGGTTAGGTTAGGTTAGGTTAGGTTAGGTTAGGTTAGGTTAGGTTAGGTTAGGTTAGGTTAGGTTAGGTTAGGTTAGGTTAGGTTAGGTTAGGTTAGGTTAGGTTAGGTTAGGTTAGGTTAGGTTAGGTTAGGTTAGGTTAGGTTAGGTTAGGTTAGGTTAGGTTAGGTTAGGTTAGGTTAGGTTAGGTTAGGTTAGGTTAGGTTAGGTTAGGTTAGGTTAGGTTAGGTTAGGTTAGGTTAGGTTAGGTTAGGTTAGGTTAGGTTAGGTTAGGTTAGGTTAGGTTAGGTTAGGTTAGGTTAGGTTAGGTTAGGTTAGGTTAGGTTAGGTTAGGTTAGGTTAGGTTAGGTTAGGTTAGGTTAGGTTAGGTTAGGTTAGGTTAGGTTAGGTTAGGTTAGGTTAGGTTAGGTTAGGTTAGGTTAGGTTAGGTTAGGTTAGGTTAGGTTAGGTTAGGT